>LNDK02000121.1:502977-540980 GCA_001455915.2 Samsoniella hepiali | reverse complement strand
CCAACGCGCCCCCCGGGGGGGGGGGGGGGGAAGTAAAAAAACAACCTGGGTAGACAACAAAAGGGTCATGTGGTGTTTCTTTTTGTTGTTGTCATTTATCCCATGATAATTGTTCAGTGATATTGGGGAGGGGTGAGTGGGTGGATGAGTGGCGCGGAGCAGGGTGGTGGTTCTGTTATGCAAAGAAAAAAAAAAGAAGCTGCGACGAATGGCGACGTGGAGAATTCGTCTGCCTGGGAGGCTGGAAGATGATGCTGGGCAAAAAAGGGCAGCGACTCTTGGGGGCACAAAACAACAAGAAGAAAAAAGTTGGAGAGGGTGAATCCTGGGGAGGCTTCGCTTCGGACGCCATTGTAGAGCCGGCCCAGGTGTTTTGGGGGGAGGGGGGGCCGTTTGGTTCATGATTGGACAATGGCGGGGGGTTCGAGGAAAACGGACAGCTCTCGCACAGAAAAACGCCCCCAGCCCAGCCTGAGCTGAGTGACGATCAGTGCATTTAACTTTAGGCAGCGAGATTTCTTTTGTTGTTGCAGCCGCTGTTCGGTGTAAGACGGAGACTATGCAAAGACGTCGCCAATTTAATTAAACAAGTTTCAACAGGGAAAAACAAAATATTTGTAATAATAAAATCATCATCAATAGTCTAAATCTATCTATGGTACAGGACGGGCGTGTGCTGTGCTGGGGGCTTCTGTAATACGCCCGAGTTTCATAAAACACGTTAACAAGGACACATGAAGAAGAATTGGAAGAAAAAAGTCGCCGGGCACGGAACATGACGTAGCCACAACTCTCTGGATCGGAACCAGCAACAAAGATAAGGGTTACCCGTGTCTCTGATGCCATCTTCCGAGTGACTCAAGATTTCTGTGCAATCAGAAAGCTCCAAAAAAAAATAAAAAGGCCCCAAACGTAAAAAAACGAAAGCACAGCCCCGATTGAAAGCTGAAGCTTTGCTTGCTCCAATGCTCAAAAGGGGAACCGAGAGGACGGCGTGCGCCGCGCCCTGTAATGGCTAGTGCAAAGCTTCTGTGTAATGTGGTCGTGAGGCTGTGTGGGTGGGTGGGCTCGGCCGAGAAGTTGGAGATGCACCATAGTCAGGGCTGACCCGTAGGCTGTTTTGGCCCGTGTTTCTGCCTGAGCGACGTCGACAAGGCAAGCTTCCGCAGCCGCTCACTTTTCCCACAAAGCTAATGCAAGTCGTGGCAGGATAAACAATTAGCGTAAACAAGGGTTGTTTCGCTGTGAATGAGAAATGACACCGCAGTGTGTGCCAACGCTGGTGTTAGCGGGTTGCTTCCCAGGGGGGGGGAGCTTTCCCCACTGGCCTGCAGTTGCTGGTGACCGCTGCTGGCAGAGGTCGCGCGATAGAGCCCTTTTCGTCAGAAATGCTTCGTAGACGACGGGTTTAGCGCGGGAAGGGGAGCCGGCCGGCTGGTCATTCGCGGTGTGCTGCCAGCGTTGGTTCTCGCCGCCGACTGAGAGCGTGTGACACGCAAACAAAAGTCGTAAAAGCTGAGAGAGGGAGAGAGCAAGGTAGGAAGGATAGCAATGAAGAAATTTCAGGGAAAAAATCCAACGAGCTCTCAGTCGGCGGCGGCGTCTAGTCAATCACGCATGCGAAGCTCCTTGCGCTTGGCCTGGCACGTCGTCTTGCACTTGGGGCACTCGTAGCCAACCTGCTCGACGTAGTTGCGCACCAGGCACTTGGCGCACCGCCACCACGTCGACGACAGGTTACGGTCCTCGAGCCACTCCTCGTTGACCGACCCGCCGCGCTTCTCAATGTCCTCCTTGTGGAACTCGCGCAGGTGGTCGCGGAAGTGGTCGCGCCGGTGGAACGGGTCGCGCCGTCGCGCGCACTTGGGGTAGTCGCAGAAGTACGAGTCCTTCTGCGACGTCGGTGCGTGCTTGTGCTTGTAGTGGCGGTCGAGGTCTGCGCGGCGCTTGAACGGCTTGGTGTCGCAGCCGGGGAAGAGGCACACGACGGGGTAGTCTCGTCCCTTGGGGCTAGAAGTGAGAAGTACGTGTTAGTTGCGTTACGTCGGATACGGTTTAGAGGATATTAAAGAGGGAGAGGGAGCGAAGAAAAGGGAGGAAGAGAGGACTGTGGTAAAGGCTACGTACGATTCGCCTGGGAAATCCTCCGACACGGTTCTCGGAGAGTGCCCCTCGCAGCTTGTCGTGACGCTCTGGCTACTGTAGGGAGAGCCAACGCTCGCACCCGGCATGTCTTGCAGCTGAGAGAACATGGGGCTTCCCGGCGAGCTGGCTTGCAGCGTGTAAAAGGAGCCGAAGCTGGTGCTCAGCATCGGCGACGCTGGTGTGGATGAGGAGAAGGAGCTCTGGTCTGAGCTGATGTGGCGGACGAGCGGCTCGGAGCAGGCCAGGAAGCGAGGGTCCTGGGTGTAAAAGTCGTCGGGCTGCTCAAAGACGGACAAGTCGTCGCTGTAGTTGCCGACCTGGGTCGACATGTTGCCAGCAGCCGGGGCAGAGGTGCTGTAGAGGTGGTGAGAGGTGACACCAGGGCGTCGCCTGGCTGGGATTGGTCGGCTTTGGCGGAACGGATGCATGTACTGGTTATCAAGACAAAACAAGAAGTGATTCTTGTTTTCTCGATTGTCTTAAAAAAGGTAGAGCAAGTTGTGTGTGCAGAAAGGTAAGGAGCCGTGGCAACGGGGGGTATCTTGGGTATCAATTCGCTAAAAGGTCGCTGTCACTAAACAAGGTGAGTGAAGGGCCGGCCAGCGGGGAGCAGATGAGTAGATGATGTATAAAAGGTGAGGTGTATTCGGGATATAAATCGAATTCAAGAGCGTGTAATAAAAAATATAGGTAGGAGAAAGGGGGGGCGGTGACGACTTATATCACCCGACAGCCAGGATCGAGTGTGGCAGTACCGAAGTGTTCCAATCCGGACAGTTGTTGCATTTCTGGCAGGCTTCTAGAAGGATTGCCGACCTTTCAGACCTTCAGCCCTGGGGAGCAACCCACTGGCGCAGAGAGCTCTCTTGGGAATACGTGGTGGAGAATGGCTGCGGACAAGGGGGGGAGGGGGTCGGTGGATGAGAGGGCGTGCGTGTGATGTGGTGATGGATGGAGTGGCCACGACTGCCCCTGCTGCGACGCCAGGCCCAACTTGTCACCATTCTTCGACGCGGAATGACGGGTCTCACTGTGGGCAGCCAAGCAGCGAACTGAACGAATACAGGGCCCTGCATTGGAGAAGCCCACCGCGGCTGGCATTGGGTTTCTTAGCGAGCGGCGGCCACCACCTCGTGGATTGATTGCACTGTGGGCACTGCACCGCCGGCGAGCCAGCCCCAGCAACCGACTATCAGTGACCAGCACGCGCACTGCTCTTCTGTCGTCACTGGCCTCTCCTCAGCCGCGGAGATCCGATCTCGGTCACGACGGGCCTTGTTCAGCCACCACCGAGGTGGTCACGTACCCAAGCCGACCGTAAAGGCTGCCCGCAGGGAAAACCAAAGTCCTTTCCTTTTTTTGACATGGGAGTCGATTCTAGCCTTTCCAGGACTGAGGCTCAATCCGGCCAAAGACGCGGACATGGGTTGGCGCGAAAGCGCGACGCTAGCAGCTTGCATCATGCCTGGTGCTAGACAGATGGAGAGAAGAGCAAATGGTGTGCACGCACACTTGTTCTGCAGTGGGGGGGGTGCAGCATGCAGCATGCAGACGAGTAGGCCACCAATTTTGAAATTATCATGAACAATTCTTTTTGCGGCCCAGCCTTGGACATGGTTTGTTTTGGGCGGCGAGGTGATGGCCGGAGAGTGAGGGTCCTTGCTTGCTGTAGCTTGTCACCGGTCAAGAACCACAAGCAAAGCAAGGGCCGCCAGGAGAACCTGCCGACACATTGGCTGCAGCAGCAATTGCTTAGTTTCGGAGTCAATAGTGACTAGGGATGCCGCACGCGCACTCCAGACGTGCCATTGACCCCCGTCCTGTCAATTCAATTGGCAAGACATTGGTTTGCTCCTTGTGGCCGGCGCTGCAAGCCAGTCGGCGCCGACTGGCTCCCCGTGTGCCCCCGAACCTGGTAATTGGGAGCTATCGCCCACCCAATTGCTGCGCCCCCAATGCAATGACGGAACCAAGGGAATTTGTCGCAACCCACGGCGGTCGCCTTTTGGGAGTCGGAAACAGTCGGCCATGATACGAATCGAGGCTTGTGGACACTAGGGGAGCACACTAGTCCGTTGCGTTATTACCGATTTGCATTGGCTGGCGCTGGGAGAGCGAGCCTCTCCACGCAGGCTGACGGTGCCAACTTTGCTGTTGGCGTCGGTCACCTGCGCTGGCTTGGGGCGAGCGCTAATGGTTCGTCCGCATCGTTGTACGTCAGTGATGGATACGCGGGTTTGGGTTTTGGTGCGCCGGCTCGTTTTGTGGTATCCGCACCCTTGTGATTGCGGTAAAGATGTCGTGGTCGGCGGTCGGGCTCGACTATTCGCTCGACTGTTCCAGCCCAGCAGAACACATCATGATATAGCCACCGCCGCGAACGGGACGGATAGTAACTGGACGGTGAAACGAGACCCCCAGAAGTGACAGAATGACAGTTGACAAGTACCACTATTCCACTCCGCCACAAGGCTGGCTTGCAGCGAACCCACACAATGCGCCTGCAAGACAGGATGCAGCAGTCGAGCGGCATGGCCCCTGCTGGTGGCCAGAGTGCCTGGCGATGCGCCTACAGCAGGGTGGCGGGCGCAGCGAGGCCAGGCCAGACCGGACCAGCCAGTGGCCCTTGCTAGCCATTGACAGATTGCCAGCGTCCCCCCTGCTCGCACCCAAGCCACTTGTCACAAGTGACTTGTGTCTCCTTTGCTGTCTTTGCTTTGGGGCGGTGGCGTCGAAGGACAAAAGCTTCCATGCAAGCTTCCAGCGCCATGACCGTTGATCAACCACCCCTCAGCCAGACAGGCCACACACACCACCACCACCACCGCCATCCCCAGCTCCAATCAACCAGGCTTGTCGTCACCTGATGGGGATATGGATCCGGAATCGAGAGCCGTTTGGGCCCTCAGGGCAAGTCCCAACTATCCTTGCATGCATTTCGCGCGCGAGCGAGTTAAAACTGTCTGGACGGAGGACACAATCAGAGGTGGCACCCGTTGCTCTCGGAGCTCCCGATGGCGCTCCTGTCTTTCCCCACGGGCTTGCCTGTGATGTATGCACGTACGTGCTGCATGCTGGGGCGCGCTGGCAACGGCAGATTAACCAAAGTCGCGCTTTTCCCCTCTCCCCTTTTGAGGTTCACCGCAACGACGGTCCTCGCCGCGAGACAAACAAGGGCTCTTCATTACTCGACTAGCAGACAAACGCACCCGTCAGTCTAGAGAAATCGCGCAGGATGGGGCCTTTTGGTTGGCCATCAAACCGCAACTAGTTTATTAGTGCCCGATAGTCTTTGCCCGTTGGATCCGACCTTTCGTAATCTGTGCAGTATGTACATTTACAGGGTAGACGAAGTGCGTGCACACGCCACTCTTGCTTGCGTCGCGTGTGTGGGCATTGACCAAATTGCCACAATGCAGTGGCTGTTAGCAATCGTAAACTGTCATTCGTCGGGATGGAGGATGCATTTCCGTCGGGGTGATGCCCAATTGATGCCGAGGATGGAATCGTTAGTCGACGCCGTTTGTTTACAGAGGGCAATATCGACCTTACTTTGCTGGGGCTGACCCAGACAAGCTGGCAGCTGGCAGCTGGCAGCTGGCAGCCAAGTGCACTGCCAGCTGCCCGCTGTCGGAGTGCGTTTGCACTCAGCTCCTCAGACCTTGGTATCTAGCCATCAACGAACACAATGAACCTGTTCTCGCACGTGCATAGCATCGCCCAGTTATAGTAGTATACTCTCGGTCTATAGAACACTCTCTCTCGGCGACTTGATTCACGAACCACGGGGAGGGGGGGGGCGTACAGCACTGCCATCATCGTGCGAGTGACTGGCGAACCCCCATCGGCGCCGATTTCCCACCGGCAGCCGACGTCACAGCCAGCCAGCCTAGTCCGTCCAAAGCCCATCGCAAAAAAGGAACCCCCCAGCCTCACTTCCGCAAGCCCACTCCGCGTCGGTCGCTTAAAACCCTCATATGAATAAATGAATAAATATGATATATAAAAAAAGAAAACCCCGTATCTATCGGGGAAAGAGAACCCTGTCGGCCGAAAAGAATACCTGCGTCCCCATCGCCCTGTAACGGGGCGGCCATTGAAGTGAGCACCGACAACATGAAATCCCCCTAACCCCCAGACGATGGATGAAAAAAGCTGGACCGCGCCCAAAATATCGCATCTAGTCCCACGGCTAGGTAGTTACCGACCCTGGCCTCAACGCCCAGCGCCAGACACTTGGGAAAGTGAGCAGTCTTCTTGCTGTCCGTCCACCCTGTCACCACGCCCTGCTTCTTCTCTCTGAGCAATACCACACCCTCCTCTCATCCTCGCCCCCCCCGTCTCTTCACCCTAGTCAAGTCGTCTCTCGCAACCCATATCGGGTGCCGCACGCTCACCTTATTCGTTCATCGTCACCCCTACCAACTAAGAAAAAAAAAACCGAAACCAAAAAATCCCCCGGCTGCCGTTGGCTCCAACCTCCCGCAATCGAGACCCCCAATCCACAGCTTCTAGAAGCCTGTCATCCCTGTCGACCCCCCGTCACAGAACCAGGGCGACGGCAACAAGGCCCCCGTCTCCCACCTCATGCTCGTCGTCTGCACGTGTGCCCCCTAAAGATATGAGTGAATTAACTTTTTTGTTTCTAAATTGCCATTTCTAAACCAAAAGGATCGCCGCTGCTAGAAGACGCCCAGCTTGTAGCAGCATCAACGCGGCGCTTGTGTGCTCTCGGTCATGATTTGAATGTCGGTGATGGGCTGACGCTGGGGAAACCTGGTTCGCGCCCCCGGCCGATCCCAAAACAGTGCGCGGCATTTTTGGACTTGCTGTGTCTGCTGCCTGCCAGCTTCCTCTTATGGCCATTCGTCTGCATCGTATTACGTCTGCACGTACACTGCTCTTATTCTCATTCTTCTTCTCCGAGGGGACATGCACAGGAGCAGGCAGCAGCTTTGATCTTGTCGTCATTGCCCAAAGATACTGCAAACTAGGGTAGTTGAATTTCAGCCGCAGACCGATGGTAACCCTCCTCCCTTGTCCATCCCAGACCCCCCCCTATTCCGTCCCTTTATTGCTCACACGCATTCACACGCCTGCTCAATGTTACAGTTTTCAGTCACCGAAAAAAGACAAGTCAAGATTGTTTTTTTGCGCTGTCAAACACCAGTGTACATTGACCGAGTTAATGCAACCGGCATTTGGGGTGAGGGTGGAAGAAAGCACACAGAAGAAATACAGAAACAACAAAAAAAGAAATTCGCAAAGGTTCACCCTCTCCAGTGAGCCTCTGACCCATGGGCATCGACCAGCCCGAAATACAAAAAAGAAAACACGAAACCTGATCCTGATTACCCCCGGGGTTTGCGCGAGTAAGAGGAGCCAATGCACCGATAAAGAGTCCAGCCTGAGGCGGAAAGTGAGCCGCGTTCCTGATTTGTCTGCAAAAAAAGAAAAACGCCCATATAACATTTCCCTTGAACAATATACAGTACCCATTCCCCTCTTCTCCCAGCTACCATCGTCACACTAGACCTCATCCTCAAGGAACTTATAAGCAAACTTGAAGTCGGCCTTTCTACGATTCATCCTGTAATCTTCAGTTAGACAACCGACCAACGCGCCTGGTATCAATTCGGGCACTTACCAAGTACTCTCATAGTCAAAAAACCTATACGTTCCTTGCTCGTACTCTTCCGTGATGCTCTTGGGTTCTTCATGTCTTTGGAACCACGTCTGATACTGCTTATGGAACCGCCAACTCTGGTCTTTGAGCGCCTTGGCCGCAAGGTACTGCTGCGCAGTGCCCTGCTTGTAATAAAATACATAGAACAGCGTATCGGGGTCGATGCGCTGGTACAGTCGCGGGTCTTCGAAAATCGGCAGCGGCGTGCGCGGAAAGCTCGACGCGCCCTGCGGCACAGGGTTCTCTGGTCGGTAGCTGCGTGGCACGTCGGCGTCGAGCTGGTCTGGGCAGTTGGCCTGGCTGGCGTCCATGAGACGCAGCGTCGACGGCGCCGACTGCGACGGCGGGTGCTTCTTGGCTGTCTCGTAAGACTCGACTAGGTCCTGTAGAGAGGCGGGCAGGTGGTATATGCTCTCTTCTTCGGGCACGTGGGCCAGCATCTTGGACTTGGCGCCATTCGGTGTCGCGCCGTTGGTCGCAGGCGCTTCCTTGGGCTCGCCGGCTACCGCGGGTTGCTTGCCAGCAGCCTTGGACTTCTTGGATCCGCGGGTTGTCGTAGGCGCAAGCGGCGCAGCTATGGGCTCGGGAATGGACGCGGGCGCGGGAGCCGGTGCGGGCGAAGGCTCTTCTGCAGCTGGGGTGGCGACGGTCGCTGGTGTTTGTACTGGTGTCTGCTGCGCGGGCTGGGCAGCAGTAGCAGCGGGCGAGTTGGACGCTGATTGACCCGAAGGTAGTAACGAGATGCCAGCACTCCCAGGAGGTGGAGGTAGTGGTGATATCCCCACGTTGGCCTTGTCGGCCGCCGCCGCTGCCGCCGCCGCAGAGGCGTACTTTAACGTCTCACCGGGCGCTCTTGTTGGTATCGTTGCGGGTTTCATGCTAGGAGTTGAACCATTGCTGATGGTTGACAACGGCGTGTGCAACGTAGCGAGTGCCGGTAAGGGCGATTTCGTTTGCGTGGACCCTTTACGCGACGACGACGACACTTCGTTTTCCTTGGGCACCTTCCGCGCCGGCTTCGGCACAGGTTCAGGTATCGGTTCGGGCTCGTCCTGTATGGATTGGTTGTCTTGCGATGACCCCCTCTCGCCGTCTGCGCCCATGCCAAAGACACCTTCGTCGTCTTCCAGGTTCAGCTCGTCGTACATTTCGTCGTCCTCCATGAAGTCCTCGTTCATGCCGTCGGAGACGTAGTAACGAATGCTCTCCTCCAAGTCGTTGACTTGATCCGTGTCGACGCCGCCGTTTTCCAACGACCGTCTGATGAGCTCCAGCTTGCCCTGATGCCACTTGTGCCGTTCTATTACGCGCTCAATCTCGGCGATGCGATCCGCCTTGGCACTCTGGTTCTTGCCCTTTTTCATGGTCGCTTGTATTTGCTCGCTCTCGGCCTCTAACGTCTCGATTTGTTGTTCCAGTTCGTCGACCATGCTACTTAGGAACTCGCCCGCTTCGACCTTGGCTTGCTCTTTGGGATCTAGTTTCGCTGCCGCTGATAACCCTTCTTTGGAGTAGGCTTTCGTCTTCATTGCCTTTTCTACCGCCTTGAACTTTTCCATTTGCTAGAGGAAGAAAATTAGTCGATTGGCCTTGGTCATGATGCTTGCTTGCTCGCAAGGTCAAGCAAGGGGGTATGGGAACACACGGTTTCTATCAGTTTGCGGTGATCCAGTAAGGGTGCCTTGTCCTTGATGTCATTGCTGGCGGCCCATGTCTTGATTTGATCGCGAAGTCGCTGCAGCTTCTTGATTTCGCGCTTCAGGTTGTCCTCAAGCTTCTCTTTTTGGGCCGGGTTATTCGACAGCTCAATCTTGTCGTAGATGGATTCGAACTCGGCGACGCCTTCAGCCACCTTTTTGAAGCACTTGTCGACTTCCTGTTGCAGTTTTCGTGCCGCCATGATGAATATGTTGGCGCGCGGCGACGCGGGAGGCTCGGGACGGTACGGGTGTTTGGCGGCCGGTGTTGTGCCGCAAGGGCGAGGGATGCGGAAATGAAGCTGGTCTGCACACGTGTGCGAAGGACCGGTCAAGACCTGTCGGGCGGGTAAACGAGGGGTTGTCACACGTCGCGTGACTAAGATTATTGCCCGCAGTAGTGTGCGCGCACGATGAGTGTAGCAACCGTTGATTGCTAGACCAACGAATGCGTCTGGAGATGGTTCGTTGGGCTGACGGTCGGCGGCAATGGAGAGATTGTGAGATGGAGTTGTGATGGCAAGGTCTGAGCATGTACCAAGCTGCAACAGGACTAGCGCCGTTTTTGTACCTGCGACAGCGCGATTGCCATCCCGATGCGCCGGAGCAGGTAGGCGAGTTGCTCAAGGACGAGATGCGAAATTAAATGCTGTGATATCTTTGTGATCAAAGTTGTGTTGCTGAAAACGGTGCAAGAATAGCTACTCTATCTCGTTGAGGCGAATTGGGGCCCTGCCTCCCTAGACTATGCGTAGCTTGTGTCGAGAGGTACCTGCGCTAGGAGGCAAGCTGTTAGCACGGTACGTAGCAGCTCACATGACTCGTCACACCACGCGTTTGGCGCCGCTGCTCACTGGAGCTAGGGGATTCAGGGAGAAGCCACGGCGCTTGCAGCAGCCAGTTGCCAGCCAGTGTGCCTGTGTGACTGTGCCCTTGCTGCCCTGAGAGAAGGCCCCAGAAGCCGAGTTGGCTGCGCTCTCGGCAACATTCATTGTACTCGCGTCCGTCACACCGGCTGCCTAGCATTGGGGCCTGCGTTTCTTTTTTTCTTATTTCTTTTCCAATTGGTGCGATTGCTGCTATTCGCAACTTATTTTCTCATCACATCGCACGGTTCAATCGGTGGCGTTTTCGGCCACCATCACTCCGCGCACAGCCCAAACAATGAAAGGTAAAGACAGATATCTTGCGCTCAGACACCCCGAATATCAGCCTCTGCTGACGGTTTCACCGCAGCAATATTGCAGCGCGTTCTTTCGGGCTCCGTAACCGTCGAAAAGGAGCTCGTCTCGTCTATTGGCCGGGGCGTCCTCGTCTTTGCGGCCGTCGCACCAGGGGACACGGAAAAAGAAATGGAGTCCATGGCAAACAAAGTGCTACGCATGAAGCTCTGGGACGACGAGTCCGGCGGCCGGGTATTCTTCCCCACGGCTCTTGTTCTATCCAACTGCCCACTAACCTTTGCTGCTACAGTGGAAGAAGAATGTGACGGATATTAGCGGCGAGGTGCTGTGTGGTAGGATAACACAGCCCCCCTCCAGTGTGAAATGCTAACATGTGTGGGTAGTATCGCAGTTTACTCTACTGGCCAAAACGACAAAGGGCACGAAACCCGACTTCCACGGCGCGGCGAACCCGGAAGAGGCGCGGCGGCTCTACCAGTACTTTGTGGAGAAGGTACAAGCTGGTTACCAACCAGACCGTGTCAAGGACGGCAGGTTCCAAGCCATGATGGAGGTGGCATTGGTCAATGACGGACCCGTACGTTATGGTTCCTCGAACGGTGTTTGCGAAACTACCTTTGGAAATACTAATGCGCAGCAGGTTACCCTGGAGCTCAACGTCGGCGGCAAGGTCGCACAAGAAAATGGTAAAAAGGAGTAACAGAACAGTCATAGTAAAGAGCAAAATAGAACGTATTATAGATTTCATTAGAATTTCGTTTATGCTGGGTATAGATTGGAGCGACTTAGAAGAACAAAATGAAACGCATTCCGAATAAGCACTAGATTTGACATATACAGGGGATGGAAAGGAGCAGCAACGAAGAGCGATGATAGAAGGAAACATATAAAACGCATTTCGGCTATCATTATAAGGCCGTATATACTGGGTTTAGATTCAAGCGACTACAAGGCTTGACTACTGCTTACTTCCTGAACCTCAACGTCCTTCTCCTTGAGTTCCGCAGTAGGTGCCTCCTCGATGCAAATCCAGACAAACAAGAGCATCGGCCCCATTACGTACAAAAACGTCACCACACTCGCGCCAAACCGATCCGCCGCCGTGATTCTCTTCAGATGCCTCGTCCGCTCCGCCGCCGCGACGGCCCCCGGCAAGCCGGCGTTGGGGTCGCCCTTGGACGTGCCCTGGTCGGCCCTGACCGGCGCCCTGGCCTCGTCGATCAGCAGGCTCGACACGGCGGCGAGCACGTCCATGGCCTCGCCAGCCCCCGTCGTGTTGTCCACCTTGGGATCGACGAACTGGCCGCCGCCGGTCCAGTAGAAGCCGCAGCGGCGGCCCGTCGGCGCTCCGGTACGTTGCTGCACGGCGGCGCGCGCCGAGGCGTCGAGCACCGGCCGAATGGCATCGCGCGTAAATGGCGCCAGCTGCGTGACGACGGCGAGCCAGCGCAGACAGTAGCCTTTGAATGACAGCATGTCGGTCGTGCAGGGCGGTTGGCGGGTCTCGCAGTCAATCTCGAAAATGACGCCGTTTTTGAAAAAGTGCGTGAGAAATGTGTCCAGCATGGTGGTGACGCGATACTTCCACTTTTCGTCTCCGTTTGTCTGCCCAGCATCAAGAGAATTTGTTAGCCAACCCATCTCCGTGTGCCATGGAAAAGTTTCGACCTAGGAAATTTTGACAGAAGTTCCCGGACGTACGTGGTTGTAGAGAAACGCAGCGCCGTGGATGAGCAAGGCCGGGTTGTACGACACCTCCAGCCGGTTAATGTCGGTGCAGTTATGCTCGACGTGGCCGCCGTCGTAGACGTGCCAGTTTTGGTTGTCAATGTAGCCGACGTTCCAGAGCCAGTCCCAGGCCTGCTCGGCGCGCTGCGCATACGTGTCGTTGCCTGTATACCGCGCCAGGCGAGCGCCGAGGTTGAAGAAGACGGCATTCGCAATAGCTGCACTCGAGTCAGTAATTTGCAGCCCTACACGCCAAGGATAATTGAAGAGGCACCATTCTTATAGCTGTAGCCGTTGTTGAAAAACTGCCGCTGCCAGCGCAGTCCGCCGCCGCACGCGTCGTCCCACCGACTCGGCTCTGCCTGCGTATTCCACACGGCCTGCGCGAGGGCCAGCCACTGCGGCTGTTCTGCCGGCGGGTTCGGGAAGCGCGTCTCGGCGGCCAGCATGGCCGACATACCCCAGAAGCCCTGGTCGTCATTGCCCAGACCAATGGTCTGGTTGCGCGGCTGGTAGTCGCTGTTGTCGCCGACCTGGAAGAGCATGCCCTGCGTCACGACGTCGTTGTAGCTGGCGTCGCCGGTTAAATGCCAGTAGTCAACGTAGGTTCCCATCATGGCGCCGCCCTCCCACCAGTAGTAGTCGCCGGTGCCGGAGGCGGGCGGGCCGGGCAGCATGCCGGGTATCTGCCCGGACTGGTTGCCCTTGTACATGGCCATCAGGTCGTACGCGAGCGTCCTCGAGCTTGCGCGTATTTCATCTGGAGCGAGGATTAGGAGTGAACATTTTTGGGACGTGTGAATTGCGCACTCTACTCACCAGGCGTGCCAATCTTGTAGTATACGTCTTGCGCTGAGGACAAGGGCGCCGCCCCAAGCAGGAGCGTAGCAACAAGGACGGGGGTCAGCAAAAACATGGCGGTGAAGTAGGCTATTGCTGAGACTTGCGTTATTTCTGCGACTGCGAAAACGTCGCAGTGTTAGTCGAGTAGCTCGCTACACTGTTGGTTCGCATGATGGCGGCACATGGGAGAGGCTGCGCTTGAAAAACAGCAGCAGCAGCGGTAGTAGAATATGATCTGTAAGGTGAATTAGCATTCACGAGCTGGCGGGATTTGACGGACTGGGCAGGGCCCTCTGATATAACATGTCACAAGAAGTGCGGCTTTCTACCCATGCAGGGTCCTTTTGCCATACCACCTCTCCACGCAGCTTGACATGGCTTTCCGGGGTTGCGATGACGGCCCTCCAGCAATTCCAGTACAGGGAAAGCCACCCGTGATATATTCACTGGTGGCGAGACGCCTGCCAAAAGTCGATTGCGGGCGCAGGGCCCGGGGTTGGATCTACGGCTACGCTCCACATGCTCAGGCGACACGATGCCATTGGCTATGGCTACGGCTATGGGCAATCACCAACGAGGCCACGCAGCTTGGCAATTGGAGAAGGAACATGCAGGAATCAAGTACAGCTTGGCAGAGGAGAGGGTTTAGTCATGAAATAAACCCGAGGTGTCTTTGGCGTGTGTGTGACTTTTGTTGGCTGCAGGAGCGGAACAAAATGGGGTCATGTGGACGGCAGAAGCCGTGGTGCGATGAAATAGATGAAGCGGGGAGACCGGACCCGAGAGGGCTCCAAAAACTATAAATCGAGCCGGGCCCTGTCTCTTTCTGTATGCTGACGCTGGGAGCCAAGGTGCCGGTGTCGCATTGCAAAGACTCGGAGTGATGGGCAGAAAGTTCGGCACCATCTGCAGGCGGACCTGAGTTGGAGGCCTTGTGAGACAGAGATACCAAACGGAAGCACTAAAACAAAGATGATGTGGACCGAGATCCCACATGCACCGTAAGAGGCCTTTTTTTTTTTTTGCAAGATCTTGGCTTTATGTTTATCGACATGTTTTGGCATGCGCTGACCACGGAGTGGACAGTCAGAGGACTGGAATTTTTCTGGGGCTTGCTTGGGTGGGGACTAGCTGAACTCACTTCATTCTCAGAAGTACAGCAGCAAATGCTGGTGTGCAGATCATGGAGAACTAGTCAGGGCTTTTCTTGGATGTGTTGCTTGAGTACGCCACAGAGATCCCTATGACATTTTTCGTTAAGGATTTGTCGAGTCAAATGTCAAGCTCGGCGGCCGCTCAGCACTGCCCTTGGCGACATTGGCTACAAGTTCTCGAACGGTACGTACATCTGCAGCTCGTGAACACAAGACGGACGCTCAGGCATGGTGTTGGAGCAGGCTCCACCGTAAATCTGCTTTCGGAGCTGAAGCGGGGCACCCGTTTGAACCTGTAACGTGTCTTGGGAGTGATTAGGGCCACCGGCAAAGTTGCAGCAGCCGGCTTGTTTTCTTTCATCGTACACACTGTCTGTCGGCGATCTCTCTGTCGGCGATTTTAGTCCTGCCGTCACAATCATGTTACCGGGCTCCGCAAGACGTAAGCGTCCCATGATCTCATGCAGCGAATGTCACCGGCGTAAACAGAAGGTAATGGTATCTGTATTTGAGAATGTGCTAGGCTAACGGTGTAGTGCGATCGTCGTCAACCATGTGCTCAATGTGTGAAACGAGACAAAGAGGTGCGTCATCTTTCTCGAAAGATGCAAAATATTAACGAGATAGGATGCTTGCTACTATGAACTGGACGACGCCAGCGCAAGCTCCATTACTCTTCCTTCCGAGCCCGAAAATCAGCCCGCAAACAATGGTCTTCAACCCTACTCAGATACGACGCCAACCGCTCCTCCTGATGTCCTCGAGAACGAGCTTCGACTATTAGGCTATGGCGACAGAACAACAGGAACACCAGGTCTTATTCATGGTCTAGAGGGGGAAGAATCTACCACCTACAAACAGGTCTGCCTGACCCCCAACGGCGCCGCGGCGAGTGCATACGCAAACATCATTCGACAACTCCCGTCGCAGAAGCATATACAATTGCTAGTGCAAGAGTTCTTCAAAAATGTGGCATGGCACTACGACATCGTGCACGAGGCTACTTTCACCGGCCAACTCATTCAATGGAGCAGCCTTTCATATCATCAATTGAGACAAGCGCCAGATGGCTTGCCGACCAGTCTTCGACCGTTCCCCGCTCTACTTCTCCAGGTTTTGGCACAAGCCCTGCTATTTCAGCCCACAAACCACGACAAAAGTCTCGATGACTTGACTTATGCCGCTGGCATGGAGTTATCTGATCGAGCGGTGGACTTTAGTGATGCTGGTCATCAACTTGCCTCATCTTTTAGAAAGAGCGAGCTCACAATCACTATCGTACAAGCTGGACTCATGCGGGCCGTTTTTGAGAAAACCACCGGGGCAGTTATCGAAGCATGGCACACACTTGGAATTGCTATCCGCGACGCGCAGGAACTCGGTCTACATCTGACGGACTCGGAGCGGACACTCTTTTCAAAATTTGACCAGGTGTCAGATAGCGAGCTAGGTTGCCGGTTGTGGCTCATGCTGCATATCTGGGATGCCCACATGGCTACTGTCCTAGGAAGACCAATGTCAACAAGAATGGATCCCAACGGCGTCGTTTCTCCGATGTCGTGGTGTCGCAGTCCTTCATCGGTGCCCAAAATGCCACAGCCCCGCGACGTCATTTTGTGCGGCTACCACGCTGCTTATAAGTTTTTACAGGATATCCATGAGCTTGACAAAAAGAAAGATTGCCGTCTTCTCGTCGAGAACATGCACGAACAAATCGTAACGAATATTGCAAACCTACCCGTATGGGCTACACGCCAGAGCCCTGGTAATGGCGTACCTCCTTGGCTTTCTGCGGCGGTGGAAACTATGCATACCAATATGCACTTTGTGCTGTTTGCCCTGCATCGACCATTCGTTCTTTTCGAGCAGAGCAGTCGGGATCGGGCCTATTACTCAGCGACGCAGATGTTGGAGTCACAGGCGCGTCTTTTCGAGGCGAGCGAAACTTTACAGTACAAGACCTTCAGTCTAGTTTTTGCGACGTTCGATGCTATGGTTCTCATTGCAGCGTTGCAGATCCGATTTCCGAACGAATTTATAGAGCAACTTCCTGCGTCGAAAAAGGATCTAGCGTGGGGCTTGCGAATGCTGGAGATTTTACAAGCCAAAAATAATCTTGCTAGCTCAGCTTTCAAGGTCATCCAACGTCTATATCAAAGAGTGTCTGCGACTGAGCTCCAAATACAACTACCGGACACATCTTATGGCCTCCCAGGGGACACTGCTTTCATCGCCACGGAACCAGAGATGGCGCAAGCCGAATGGGACAATCCTGCCCAATATGACTTTGGACTACTCCCTGACCAACCCCTGAATGAGTTGCTCAGCAGCGGAATGTTTGGCAGCTATTTGGAAAATCAGACAGGGCTTTTCTTTGAGCCGCCTGAGCTGCCATTTGAATCCCTCAACGGTCACGAGAACAGATCGCAAGGCTCATTGTGACATACCATGCGCCGCGAGAGCTGGTTGGAGCAGAATTTGAGTGATCCCGCTGAGGTAAAATTTAGGGTGTGGTAGCTGTGGCTCATTTTCTGAGCCGTTTGGCGTCACTAGGTTATTCTACGCTCTCTGTATTGCAATTTTGGCTACAATTCTGGGTTTTCCCATTACAGATCAACTCTCTCAGCAGCAAGCAGCCTCGTTTTATGTGGCGCTGTCGTTCCGCCAGATTGTCGGCAGCAGTAACTACGCAGGCGCTCGAAGTGGAGTTTCAGCGTTGCCACGTTGACAATCAACTACGGCGGCAAAATCTGCCAGCGTCACCGACGTTACGAAAGCGGTCACACCCAGTGCCAGGGGATGTGCGCAGAGGCCTAGACACCAGCGGCGAGCTACCACCAGCGACTTCACATGCCCTCGAGTCATATTTGTCTGGAGGAAAGATGCAACTTTTTTGAGGGAAAGAAGCGCGGTGTGACTGGTGCAACTCAGCTCTGCCTCGCGTTCAGCGTTGGGTTTGGTTCCGATGTTGTCATCTGCGCTGTCTCTATTGGTGTCAGTCATAAAATGCAGAGAGGTCTTCAGGATGGTGGCATCCCAACCGATCTATTGTCGACGGAAGCGCAAGGAACAGCTGAAGAGGCAACTGAGTGGAATGTACGTTGAAGAAAAGGCTGAGTTCTCTGTACAGCATCGGACCTAGAAAAGCCTTCTACAGCCTAGTCTCGGTGGCTTTGAAGCGGTGGCTCGTGCCAAAGAAAACACAGCCAGCAAAATTCGGGCCACAAATGGAACAGTGTCTCGCCGGCTACCGCGAGGTCCGTCGGCCACGGCCGATGTCCTCTTGTGATACGAGTATCTGAAGTGAATTCAAATTGGTCTCAACTTCCGACTTGCCCGATTTGCGTGTTACTCGAATCTGTCCAACGCTTCCTAAGCTGATGGGCTGGCGCCGCATAGACCTCCGGAAAGATCCAGAGTACCGATACCTCGTCCATAGCAAAATCCGTGATTCCGCGGCAGATCCAGTTTTCATCGAGCAAATAAGCGAGCGGGGCTTTTGCTCCTTGAAGAACAGTGATGACAAGGCTAGCCAGAGGAGTAAGTTGTCCTGCACTATTCAGCATTAATCACGTTGAGCCGTATTGATAGCTCATCATGTGGTAGCTGTTTCTTTGTTGAACCAGGAGTGAAGAGATGCACACAACGATACATGGATCACACTACACTTCTGCGAGAACAAACGTAGCAAGGAGGTGCTACAGGGCAGGGAAAGTTCTGCCGCGCCGCAAGACGCCCAAGACAAAATTCTGGCGTGAGACTATCAACTAGATGACTACGCCGGGCGACGTCTTTAAACTCGTATGGTAGACGGAACCGACACAACGATTTCCATCCTCGCCAATCTAGGTTAGCGATGCCCCCTACTCAACCGGCACGGATAAGGAGACGGCGCTACGCAAGGTGAAACTAGAACGCCGCAACGCGTCGGACAACATCGCCGACGCCACATGCGGCGATGAACGCACTCACACTCGTCTGCCGATAGTGACAAGTCGGTCAAGCAGAGTGGACAATCACACTTCCGCCAAGCCGTTCCGATACAGACAGTGGAGACATTAAAGCCCATCACAATGCTCCCAGTAGCATGAATGATTCAAGATCAATTGCCCTCTGCCCCCTCTTTCTTCTAGATTTTCTGGTAAACACGCTGCCTCAGGACTTGGGGTAGAAGCTGCCCGTAAGGATGACGGGAGCAGATGTCTTCTCAATGTTTCGATTGTGAGTTTGATGCTGCATACGGTGATGATGTTACAGTTTTCGGGGATGGTGCAGGTGTTTCGGAGATATACTTGTGGGCTGTTGCGATGGTTGCGGCGTTAGGTGCGCCGAGCTCGCAGCTGCTGAGCCTGCCCTTGGCCTTTACTTTCTTTCATTTTCCTGGTAGGTACAGTACCTACAGCACAGTATGTCGTCGCCTAGCTGGGTAAGTTGCACTCGCCGGGCTCCGGTCTGCCCCCGCTTTTCATGGGCCGGCCACGCGCCGTTCGGCGATGTCGTGGGTCTGCCGCCGCGAATCTCCACTTTGCTGCCGGGGTGATCGCCGACGAATGTTAGCTTTGCGCCAAGAAATGGGTCCATCTCCGACAAAGATTACCCAGCAGCAGTCAATGCGCAAACGGCACTAATGGCCTAAACCTTGATGAGAAAGCACCTTTTTCAGAGTAGCCGTCTACCTATTTAACAGAAGCCCTGGCACGTATCTACCTCAACGCCAGTCCATCTTCAAATCAAGCTTTCAACATCCAATCTATTCGCACCTAGAACCATGGTTTCACACGGCAAATATACGACAGAGAAAGTCAAGTACCCCTCGCACGGGGAGACCGTCGCGGGAGTGCTCTACAAACCCAAGAACGTGGCCAAGGCACCTGCTGTTGTCATCATCGGCCCCTATTCCTTTGTAAAGGAACAAGCCCCTACGCAGTACGCTACCCGCCTGGCAGATGAAGGCTATGCCGCTTTGGTCTTTGATCCACGTACTGTCGGCGAGAGTACGGGCGAACCACGGCGACTCGAGAATCCGGTCATGAAGAACGAGGATGCTGTAGCGGGTCTTGATTACCTCGCCGGACGATCTGATGTGGACGAAGCCCAGCTGTTCCTTGTCGGCGTTTGCCAGGGCGGCCCCGAGTGTCTCGACATTGCGTCGTATGACAGCCGCGTCAAGGCCGTGGCGGCAATCACCGGTTATTACCGCGACCACGAAACAGACGTGTACATGATCTGTGCCGGCTGCGTCAACCCAGAGCCGGGAGCCGACGTCGGCTCAATGAAGATGCCTACGCCCGAGCAAGGCGAGGCGCTCTACAAGGCGCGTCTGGAAAGGGCGAAAAAGGCAAAAGCCCTGTACGAACAGACGGGCGAGGTGGAGTACCACCCGCTTGTCGACCCCAAAGCTGGGGATCCCACCGCGGGGGCTCTGGCTGGTCTGCCTGGCCCGGTTGTCTGGTCATGGTACGGTCCGTGGACGCTGAGGAAGGAGTTTGAAAACCGCTACGCCATCATGAGTGACCTGGATCACTTTGGCTACTCCACTGTGCCGGGTGTTGCCAAATTGCAGAAGCCGGCCCTCGTGATTCACGGAGACAACTGCATGAATGCACCTGCTGCCAGACGCCACTTTGAATCCATCCCGGCGCAGAAGAAGAAGCTGATATGGGACAATGAGGTGTCGCATTTTCAGCACTACGACCAGCCTGACATTGTGGATAGGAATGTTGGCGAGATTGCTGCCTGGTTTGCTGCGGCATGATTCGCTAATACGGTTTGCCTAACCTGCGCGAAGCCAGTCATCACGGGTAGCAGACCATTAAATTCAGCACGCTGGGTGGACGACGTGAGCTGTGGGTTTCCATATTAGTTGCCGCCTACTGCAAATCAATAGAAATCTGTCTTTGCAACTCTGCCCTTTTTCTTGTCCTGGTGCATGTGGTTCTGTGCAGGGCCTGTAGTCACGGTCTGTCATGCGCGCCTAGTGTTTTACGGCTTTGGCACTCTGGGGCGGCGCTTCCGTAATCAGCGGAAACGAAGTTGTGGCTTGACTAAACTGAGCAAGGCGAGACGTTGTCAGACTTTGTTTCCGACCGTGCCGAATTGCGCGTGCTTCCACCCAATACTTGTCGAATATCTCGGCCAGCTGCACGCAACGCTGTTTATTCTGCACCACTCATTCAATAGCCACTGGGCAAGGACCGTATCCTGAACCAGCGCTCTTGATAGTGCAGGCGGTTAAAAGGACTATTGGTGCATACCGCGGTTTGCACTGTTAGTCTACGGTTTCTCATGTGGACTGGCAGCCCGAGGATACTGCCATCTAGCGGCCGGACACTACCAGATCACCAAGTCTCTGCCATACCCGTGCCACCCGAAGAATAGTTGCAAGAAGTCCGTGAATTGAGTTACCACACCTGTTGAGCACCACTTTCTCCAAGTTTCCGCTTTACCATCTACGCCGATGATCACAATGCGTTGCTGGACCCACCTCTTTCGGAGAGAGGTCTGCCATCGGCGTCGGCGATGGTCCCACACTTTAGCTAACTATACTACTCGCACGAGGATCTCTTGAAAACTTTATCCTGGTATGCATATGATACTGCTTTTCTGCCTAGAAGATTTACGACTAAATGCCTTAAGTCCGTTAAGTAGTAAGTGGGTCTCTCCCTGCAGGAATGCGCATTGCTGCTCTACTCGAATGATTATTCACTAACGTATATATTATGCTGTCTGTATGTACCAGCAATAGCAGCTAGACGGTGTGAGGGATGTGACTTCGCTACATAGGCCTATCTCAGCCTTGGAAACTTTGAGTCATACGACTGCTTGGCGAGCTGGGGCCTAGACGACTGTTCGGCGATACAGGACCCAGGTGGCTTTACTAATTCCGTTGACGCACTTTGGAAGGGCTGAGGCTCGCTTTCAGGGTGACTTGGGAATCAGTGCAGAGGACCTCGTGCAGGTACACAGCTAGAACTTCGTCGTTCAAAAACCTTGCAGTTTGCGCAACGTTACTGTACGTTTGTCCAGCCAAAGCTCACAATCAGGGGTACGTGATATACGGATGAGCCCTGTTCATTTGTCCAGGACTGATGAATGGCTGCGACGCGGTCAATGTCTTTCCAAGTAAAGTAACTACTACTTAAACAGGACTTTCGAGAATGTACGAGAATGCGGCATCGGGGCGGCAATAGACATACTAAAAGACTTTCTCATTTGCCATGGTTTTTTTTCTGACCTTCCAGCGAAGGTCAAAAGACCATTCTTGTCACCAGATGGGCAAAGGGTCGCGGAGTAAGGAGCCGAAGCTAAGAAATGGCAGCTGTGCTGGAATAATAGAATGGAATACAAACCTTGCATCTGGGTTTGACACAAGCCGAGCGGATAATAATGATTCACGCTCGGGGGAGCTTTAAAAGTCTTGTCGTGATGGATCGTCTCTGTATACCCTACTATCGAATTACAACAGAAATCTTGGCTGTCATACCCGGCCATCACCCACAATGTCGAAGTATTTCTGGGATAAACTGAATGATTCGGTGGTGTGGGGGCCACGGGTTGGGGGATTGTATTTCGGATTTTTCTCGAGGCTCGAGGAGTTTGTTCGTAGCTTGGAAGATGCCTCCCGGAGAAAACAAGAGGTCGCGCCCAGAGTTGACCCCGCAGTGTCGCCTTTTGACAGCACCAGGACCAGTCGATACAAGCATGATGCCTACGGATTAGTGAAACATGAGAGAATACAAAACTACGATCAATCCAGGAGCCATGGCTGGGTGGCGGGCAGCGGACGCTCGAACACTCGGACGCTTGACTCGCTGGCAGGGCGTCGAAGGTGTTTGTGCTGAGAGACGAGACAGCTCGGGAGCTATCTAGGGTGCTGGGTAGCAATTTGAGGGAGCAGCGTGAGATTCCATCCCGCAAGTTGGAGAGAGGGCTGCTGTGCCATTTGATGTGGTCATGAGGGAGAAGAATGGTGCCCGCTGGGCTCTGTTTCATCAGGTCTGCTCCAGAGGTAGTGACATCAGGGCATGGCCGCCGACATGAGCGTCATTGGCTCGTGGTACCAGCCCACCGAACATGGCAGAGAGAGTGCAGAAGTTGCGGTGGGAAAGCAGTGATGAAAGGAATAAGAGTGTGGAGCGTTGCATCTTGGCCGATGCGATAATATTGAGGGTATGGGATTAGGCTAGGGAGACTCCTTTGGATCTCTTCGTCCTTGCTGTGAATTCCAGAAAATCCCGGGCGACACATTGCTTTTTCCCCCCTGGCCGCATAAAATGAAGCGCTGCTCCTCCGTTTTACAATACGAAGAAAAAAGCTGCAACAGAACAAAAGTTGGTGTCAGGTAAGGGAAGCTCATTACTCAAAGCCCCCCCTGCTCACTTCTCGGGCAACAGCCGAAGGAGGGGGTGTGTGTGGAAGTGGCTGCTGTGCGACACCTTTGCCTCGAAACAAAGGGCAGAAAATGGCCATGCACACATCCTTGACAGCCTTGGATGCGCTCTTTTTTTTTTTTTTTTGGTATCCGGTTTGAGCTTCACAGGAGAGACATGGAGCTGCGTATTATGATGTGACAATGCCGATAAACGTACTCGGTATCCTCTCCCTCCGGCGTGGAACAGCAGCGGAAAGCTTTCCGTCGGAGTGATTCAAACGAGACACACGATGCTACTGGGGTCCTGCAGTCTCGCATCCCCCCCCCCAGCATCGGCAAAAGTGACTTGTGGAAAAGCTGATCGGTGTGCCTGGACGCAGTGGACCGTGTGGAAGGCCCCCCCCCCCCGTCTTGTTGGCTTTATTAGACACACATGTGCAGGTAAGACATTGATTCGGATCGGGGCACAATTTCTGGATCGCATGTCCAATGTTCGACTGCCGCCCGCGCCCTCTCTACTTGTCTTGCGCGAGTCAGAAAAATCAGGGCGAAGAAAAAACAATTATTAGATATCCTATTCGCTATTTATAGTCATGATGCTTCATTGGTACATTTGCCGCTAGATTCTTCGCTTTGCATGCTTCTGGAGGTTTTTTTTTTTTTTTTTTTTTTTTTTTTTTTCGTCTGTGGCGTATGATGGTTATCCTACACATGTATCGCGCAAAACAGCCGTATTCTCAAGAAGCAGAGCCGGCCCGCCCAACTCGAAACGGTCTGTGAGACATGATTTTCGTCGTTCCCGCTCTTTTTAATGCAGATAGCCGGGCAGGCCGGGGTGCCGCAGACCCCCCGCCTCGCCCTCCTCGTACTGCACGGACCAGTCGACCGTCTTTTGGATCACCATGGGGTCCGGGCCCTGCTGCTGCTGCTGCTGTCCGTCGGCCGAGCCGCCGCCATCGTCGGACCGGCTCTGGCTGCGCCACGCGGCCGGCGCATCGGCCGAGCGCGATGTCGACCGCGTCACCTCGGTCGCGGATAGAGGGACACTGCTGCCGCCGCCGCCGCCGCCGCCCAGCTTGCTAACGCTCCCCGACTTGCTGCCGCCGCCACCGCCGCCGCCGCTCTTGGACAGGTTCTTGAGGCGGTAGCCGTTGTCGCGGGAGCGCGCGGAGCTGCCCCATTCGCCGCCGCTGCTCATGTTCTGGACGTTCATGACCATGCCCGTGTGGAAGCTTCGCAGGAACGGGATCAGCGCAATCAGCAGCGCAGCGATGAGCGAGTAGCCCAGGGCGACCTGCTGCCAGACCAGCGGCGACATGACTTGTACTTGCGGGTCGGCGCTTCTCGAGTAGGATCCGATGGCGGATGTGTAGATGCCGGTAAAAATAGGGCAGCTAAAAAAAGACAGTCTTCGTCAGTCGATTCGAACCAAGTGTCGCGTGAGAAGTGGCTTGCTTACAGTATTCTCAGCCCGAGCAGGATGGTCAGCATCCATTTCCGCGCCACCTTCATCTGCAGGGACCACACGAGGCCGTAAAAGACGGAGAGAATGGCCAGCTCGGTGACGCCGTCGAGGATCGAAATAATGACCCAGCGGTGGCCTAGCCCGCTGCACTGTCGCTGGCTCTTTGCGGACAGCAATCCGTGCGTGGAGCAGCGGACGGTGATGAGGAGGATCGAGGCGAGGGCGGCGGCGGCCAGGGCGGCGCGTATCAGGATGCATATCCTGCGGACCGTCTTCATGCTGGCGGCGAGCAGGCGCTCCGTGGCCAGGAGGACGGCAAACTTGGCCATGTAGAGGCCGCATATAAAGACGGCTTGTGATGTGAGGAGCAGCTGTTTTCGGCAAAGGTTAGCCTATACGAAACATGGTTCCTTGACACCTGGTACACCATTTTTCTTCAACCAAAAAAAAAAACATACCGAGCCGTTTTTGCGCTCGTTGCCCTGCGTCACCGACAGCTTCGAGGTGCCCAGGCCCGAGGGCATGCCGGCAAAGAGCGAGGCGTACTGGGCGACGGCGAGGGCGACGGCGGCCATGCTCGCAAAGTCGTCGCGGCCGAGCATGTGCTTGCGCACGTAGAGGCGGGCGCCGAGCGTCATGGCGACAAAGATGAGGCTGAGGATGGCGGCGATCCAGAGGGCGCCGCGGCGGTCGTCGTGGGCAATGGCGGCAAAGGCCGGCAGCTGCTCGACGGCGTGTCGGCGAGCCATGGCAGAGAGACCCGCGGCGCGCACGCGGCTCTTTTGTCTTGGAACAAAGCAAAGGAATCAAAAGAACTGTATGGACGCGGCTGCGGCGGCCATGAAGAAACGGGTTCTGCCAGCAAACGTGGCCGGCTTTTGTTGGTGGGCTTGGTGTTTTGGGGGCGGCGGGATGTTGGACCACTTTGGAGAAGGGACAAGAAAAAGACGTGGGTACAAACTCTAGGTTCGAAAAGACCGCTGGTGCAACCGTTCCATCCGATGTGGTGTTACCTTGCTAAAAAAGTTCCCTCTGGTCCGTCGAACCGGCTGGCTGGGCTTGGACGAACTAATCGTTTTTAGTTTGACTCACTAGGAACGTTCCGCGTCGGGGGTGGCAGAATGGCGCAGAGGAGCAAAAAGGAAAAAACAAAAAAAAGGGTGCTAACGGAGTATGTACGTATACAGATTATGCCGTAGCGAATTAGGGGGCTGCATATGTTAGCCCACCACCCACAGGCAGCCCTGTTCAGCCACACGACACTATCAAGCTTGCCAAGGGGAGGTACCTTTTGGAAGAAAAACGCCAGGCTTGTAGGTAATAATAAACCTTGACTCGCCCCATCTCCACCTCCACCTCCACCAGGGGAGAGACGGGGGCAAGGGGAGGTTCCGTTTTGCTGACGGACCCCAACTGCAGCCGTCGATAGGCCCGCAGCTCTTTTCCAGCTGCCGGCCAGTGGCGTTGGTGTGGTGTCGAATATGTTGCTGCTGCTGCTCCATATTGCTGTTGCCGCCAGGCCCTGTTTTTTTTCAGAGGAGCGGGACAGCAAGGCCAAAAAGAAAAATAAAGTCAATCTTCACCCATCATAAGCCTCTCCCGGTCTTGGCTTTTTTTTTCTTCTTAGCCATCGATGAATGTCTCGCCGGACGGCAACGGCCTCGGAAGCCGCCTCAAGATGGGATCGGCCGCCGAGCGGCGCACGTTTGAAATGATTGACGACGAGGACGAGCAGGCGCGCCACGACCTGCTCAAGTACGGCAACGAGCACGACAAACGCGACATGGCCCGCATGGGCAAGATTCAAGAGATGAGGGTGCGTTTTCTTCTTTTCGAGCAGTCCGACAAGCCGTGGCGCAAATTCGTTTTTTTTTTTTTTTTAAAAAAAAAAAAATCAATTCGCTGACGTTGAATTGCAGCGAAATTTCAAGTCCCTGACCGTGCTGGGATTCTGCGCCATTCTCATGTGCTCGTGGGAGTCGCTCCTCAGGTACGTCGACAACACACTTTTCATTATAGTTTACACCTGCGTGTGCGCACGCTCATCTGCATAAACAACAAAGATGACCTGACTTTATCTTTTTTTTTCTTTCTTCAGCACCGCTTCGCTTGCGCTCACAAACGGCGGCTCCGCCGGCCTCATCTACACGTGGCTGATTGCCTGGGCCGGCTTCAACGCCGTCTACGCGTCCATGGCCGAGATGGCGTCGCTCGCGCCCACCACCGGCGGCCAGTACCACTGGGTCTCCGAGTTTGCGCCCCCCGGCTACCAAGCCTTTCTCAGCTACGTTGTCGGTAAGCGCCAGATCTTCTAGATCGTGTGTGCCCTTGCAGGACAAGACTAGACGCTAACCCTCACCACCAGGCTGGCTCGGCGTGCTTGGCTGGCAGACGCTCGTCACCTCCATCGCCTTCCAGGCCGGCACCGAGATCCAGGGCCTGCTGGCCCTCAACTACGACACCTACGTCTTTCAGCGCTGGCACGGCACCATGTTTGTCATTGCCGTCATCGTCTTTGCCTTTGTCTTCAACACGCTGCTCGCGTCGCGCCTCAACCTCGTCGAGGGCGCCATCCTCGTCGTCCACATCTTTGGCTTCTTCTGCATGCTGGTGCCGCTGTGGGTGCTCGCGCCGCGCACGCCGAGCCGCGTCGTCTGGACCGAGTTCCACGACGGCGGCTGGAACAGCACGGGGCTGTCGACGCTGATTGGGCTGATTACGAGCGTCTTGCCGCTGCTCGGTGCGGATGCCTCTGGTACGTTGACGTGGCACGCAATGTCTGGCAGAATTGGAGTTGCTAATATGAAGCAGTGCACATGGCCGAGGAAGTGCAGGATGCGGCACGGACGCTGCCGCAAAGCATGATGTGGTCGATTAACCTCAATGGGTTGATGGGCTGGCTCACAGCCATAACGTTTTGCTATTGCATCGGCGATCTCGACGAAGGTAAAGCCACATGTGTCTGAAAACCACTCTATGCAAAATCATCGCGCTAACAAGTATAAACAGTGCTCAAAACAAAGACGGGGTACCCTTTTATCCAGGTCATTTTCAACGTGACCGAGTCGTATCCGGCCACCAACTTCCTGACATCGATTGTCCTGCTCATGGCCACGTTTTCCTGCGTCACCATTATGGCGTCGGCCTCGCGGCAAATGTACGCCTTTGGCCGCGACAAGGGCCTCCCGTGCTCGGCCTGGCTGTCGCAGGTGCACCCCACGCTCGGCGTCCCCGTCAACTCGGTCGTGCTGTCGACGGTGATTTCGATCCTGCTCTCGCTCATCAACATTGGCAGCACCGTCGCCTTCAACAGCCTCGTGTCGCTCGGGTCCGGCACGCTCATGGTGTCGTACATTGTGTGCATCGGCTGCTTCATGTGGCGCCGGAGCTGCGGCAGCGAGCCCATCCCGCCGGCCAAGTTTTCGCTCGGACGGTGGGCGCTGCCCGTCAACATCATTGCCATCTGCTACCTCTCGATTGTGTTTATTATTGCGTTTTTCCCGGCGGTGCCGCTGCCGGCGCTGGACGCGCAGTCGATGAACTGGTCGTCGCTCATCTTTACGGTGGTGGTGGTGTTTGCCATGGCGTACTACTTTGCGTGGAGCCGGCACGTCTATCAAGGCCCCGTCAAGTTTGTGCGAAAGGTAGGGGACGCGGCGGATGTGAGCCGCGGGAGTGCGCAGACGAGGACCCTGTAAAACTAAGCATATCTTGCGAATACATAATAATAAGCATAAGAAGACGATTGACCCTAAAACAAATCCATCGTGTGTCAGTCGAGGACCCTGTAAAACAAGAAGAGGTGACAGGTATAGAACAAGCATGAGAAAACGGCGCACTCTAAAACAACCCCATCGTGTGTCACTGGAGGCCATCGTGTGTCACTGGAGGCGAGCCGCGGGCAGTGAGTACACGGACCCTGTAAAACCAGAATATGTGAGAAATATATGACAAGCATAAGAAGACGGTTCACTCTAAAACAAACAACATGGCGTGTCACGTCGTAGCGAGCCGCGGAAGCGAGCAGGCAAGGACCCTGTTGGAACAAGCATAAGAAGACGGTTCACCCTAAAACCAATACCCATCCGTGTGTCACCCACTCGGCCAAGAGCCCCCAAGCCCTTGGCCCCGTACGATAATGCGGCAAAAAGAGGCGGCGGCAGAGTGGCCCGTCGGGATGGGCGCTGTTTCGGGCCGCACCCACGATTCCCCCCCCCCTCTCTTGGCTGTGGTGTCCGACTGCCTTGTCGACAAATGTCAATTAACTACTACTCTTTCCAAAGAATCCAATTCTTCTCGAAGCGGGTTCTCTGTCCTGAAGCCAAGCCCACGCGCAAAAACCCACAATGGCGTTTTATGGCATGACTAGCATGCTGCGGCGCTGCTGCGGGAGAGTGGTTCTCTGTCGCCGCGGGCTTCATAAACTGATAAGACAGCAACGTGGCTGGAAAAAAAAAAAGAATCCACACCAACCAAAATTCCATATTGCCGTCGCAGAGGGCTTCCTTGACGCCCGTTTGTCTGCGTTGCGCCCGTTTTGCGGCCATGGACCTAGTGGCAACTCTAAAATTTAGTTTTCTTTTCGTCGCAACAAAATGACTGAGAAATCTCTTTTTTTTCATCCCACCATGGAACCTTGGAATGGGGGGGGGGCACGGCCTCGTTCGTCCTCCCCCCCTGAAGAAATTTTAAACACTCTTTTCTACAGGCGGGCGCCCCAGCACTATCGATGTAACTAGCGTTCTGGACAAGGCAAGCATTCATGCCCATCAACACCACTTTTTATTTTTCCACGCTAAAAAGCAAAGGCGGGACGCAGAGACATGCTGGTCCCATGGCATGGTCCAGGCTCTGCAGCAGCAAAAAGCCCGGAGATGGCTTGCCCAATTCGATGAAGACGGTGGAGCGAATTCTTTTTTAATGAACAAGGGACCCCCGAAAATGCCCCCGTCGTATCCCTTCTAGATTAGTTCGAGGGAACCCCCCCCCAATCGGCCGCCGCACGACCCTCCCCCCATATCGCCAAATCTTCAAGGGCGGGCTGGCGCGGGCTGCCATGGCGCCGAGGCAGCCCGCACACCACACACGGAGAATGGTTACATTGCCGGTGCATGGGAGGGGAGGACCTAAAACGTGGGCTGTAGACGAAGCAGGAAAATGCCCGTCTCCATTCTGTCGACTATTTTTCTGCGCCAAGCTTGCGAGCCCAGGGATCTTTGTTGGTACTAGTTACTGTCGCCAGTTCCACGAACAAACGTGGCAGGGCCCATGTAAAAAAAAACCTTGTACACATTCCATCCGTAGTCTGGCTCTTTTTAATCTCGCCTCCGCACTTTTTTTCTGGTCTGTTCTTTTTTTTTCTTATTTCCTTCTTCAGCAGAGAATTAAAAAAAAAGCGGTTTCGTCTGAGACATTGGGGTTGCTCGCGTCTTCTTTCCTTCTAGAAGCCCTCCTCCAGGAACCAACTCGGTCACGCTCCCTCCCCTTCCCCAATTACAACCACGCGCCAGCAATGACCGTCGTCACCGAGAAGCAGCCGCACAACGGCGCGCCGTACGATGAAAAGTACAGCAGCGGCAGCAACAGCGGCAGCGGCACCGCCGACGCCGCCGCCGCCTCCGCGCCGCCGCACGACGTCTTTGGCGCCGAGGACCACCACGACATCAAGTACAAGCGCCTCTCCTGGCAGCTCGTCGCCGTCCTCATGATTGCCGAGATTGTCTCCAACGGCATGCTCTCGCTGCCCTCGGCCTTTGCCGTCGTCGGCATGGTCCCCGGCATCATCATCGTCGCCTTCCTCGGCGTCTTTGCCACCTACACCTCGTGGCTGCTCGTCCGCTTCAAGCTCCGCCACCCCGAGGTGCACACCATGGCCGACGCCGGCTTCATCATGTTTGGCCCCGTCGGCCGCGAGGTCATGGGCTTTGGCACCTTTGCCTTTGCCATCTTTGCCACCGGCAGCCAGCTGCTCGCCGGCCAGATTGCCCTCTCGACGCTCAGCGACGGCAAGCTCTGCAACCTCGTCTACACGGGCATCTTCACCATTGCCTCCCTCGCCGTCTCCCTGCCGCGCACCTTTCACGGCCTGGGCTACGTCTCCATCCTGAGCGTCCTCAGCATCATTTTTGCTGGTCTGGTGGCCATGATTGCCGCTGGCAAGGAGCCCGTCATCGGTCGCTCCGTCGAGGTGGCTGTCACTTCCGACTTTTACTCTGCCTTTGCCTCCATTACGAACCCCGTCTTTTCTTTTGCTGGCCACTTCATGTATGCACCCAATGGCCTTCTCTCGGGCTTCCTTTCTCGCTGTATACCATGCTAACCTTTTTCCTTTAGGTTCTTCGTCCTCATCTCCGAGATGAAGGAGCCCAAACACGCCATGCGCTCCGCATACTGCCTCCAGACCTTTACCACAATCTACTACGTCATCTTTGCCGCCGTCACATACGGCTACCTCGGAAGCAAAGTCCTGTCGCCGTCGTTTTCGTCCCTGTCGCCATACTGGGCCAAGGTCTCGTACGGTATCGCCATCCCGAACCTGCTGCTCGCCGGCGCCCTATACGCGCACACGGCCGCCAAGGTCATCTTTGTGCGCATCTTCCGCCAGTCCAACCACCTTCACAGCCACACCCTTCTCGGATGGGGCACCTGGGTTGTCCTCGTCATTTTCTGCAACGCCTTGGCTTTTCTGCTCGCCACCGGCGTGCCCATCTTCAACTACCTTGTTGGGCTCGCTGCCTCGCTGTTTGCTGCCTGGTTCACCTATGGCGTGTAAGTGCTACCCTGTCCTGTCGCGTTAGATGTATCACCAGTTGCTAATCTCAACGGATCATAGTGCCGGCATGTTTTGGCTTCACGATTCGTACCACGACGGCGCTGGCTTCCTCGAATGGCGTCGCCAATGGGGCCAGTTTCTGCTCTGCGCATTCACTGTCTTGATTGGCGCCTTCATCTGCGTTGCTGGTCTCTATGTCACGATTCGCCAACTTGTGGATGCCTATGCCAACGGCCTCATTCCTTCGCCCTTCTCTTGCAAAGCGTAGAAGAAAGCGTCCAACAGCAGATTTCGGAAGGTGATGGAACATATTCATCCGTGGTGGAACCTGTATATAAGCTGGCGTGTCCTGCCCGCTAGTCGCATTTTTGTATATATATTTTAATGAGCGAAACGAATCACTCATGATTGTTGCCTGTATGACATGGAAGTGTTTGTGAAACCGTGAATCAGTACAGTGTTTTGGCCAGAGTACGGCTGCGGGTCAAGAGTTCGTCCAGATTCCACCCTCTTCTTGCGCATGCCCCACCACCAACCACCAACGCAGCAACCAACTTTGGCGTTTGACTCCTCACAAACCTCATCTTTTACAAATTCACAGTCTACCTCTCCGTTCTGACCCATTCACATCTACACGCTTCACTACCTTCTAAATTCACCCCGTTGAGACGATTACCAACAACGGCAAGCAGACGCCTCGAGACAGTGGTTCCTTGCTCGTTGCGACACACCCCGCTCGACCCCGCGCTACGCATCAGCTTGAGAGCTCTCAGCTTCACAAGCTCAATTTGATCTTTGACACGCCCACCACAGACGTCCGACAAACCCAACATCTCTACAAGAAGCCTTCATCATGGCTACCGAGACTGCTGACAAGGCCACCCGGCCCCGCGTCTTCTTTGACATTTCCATTGGCGGCAAGCCCGCCGGCCGCGTCGCCATGGAGCTCTACTCGGACCTCGTGCCCAAGACGGCTGAAAACTTCCGCGCCCTCTGCACTGGCGAAAAGGGCCAGGGCAAGTCGGGCAAGCCGCTGCACTACAAGGGCTCCATCTTCCACCGCGTCATCAAGCAGTTCATGATCCAGGTAAGCTTCCGCGCCTTGCACAAACGGCGCACGCATGACCTCGGCCTCTGCTAACCACACACGCTCCTCTCGCTAGGGTGGTGACTTCACCGAGGGCAATGGCACCGGTGGCGAGTCCATCTACGGCGCCAAGTTCGACGACGAAGCTTTCCCCAAGAAGCACGAGCATCCCTTTCTCCTCTCCATGGCCAATTCTGGTCCCAGTAAGCACACGCCACCTGTCCAGCGCTCCGCCCAGCGGTTCACAGCTAATCACATGGTGCAGACACAAACGGCTCCCAGTTCTTCATCACCACCGTGCCCACGCCTCACCTCGACAACAAGCACGTCGTCTTTGGCGAGGTCCTGAGCGGCAAGTCCCTCGTGCGCCAGATTGAGAACCTGAGCACCTCGTCCGGCGACAAGCCCGACAAGGAGGCCCTCATTGCCGACTGCGGCGAGCTCACCGGCGACGAGGCCCTGGCCGCCGACGTCAAGAAGCCCGACGCCACCGGCGACCCCTACGAGGACTTCCCCGACGACTTCCCCGCCGAGCAGCAGCCCATCCCCGCCCCCAAGATCCTCGAGGTCGCCGCCGCCTGCAAGGACTTTGGCAACAAGGCCTTCAAGTCCGGCGACCTGCAGCTCGGCCTGCAAAAGTACGAAAAGGGCCTGCGCTACCTCAACGAGGACCCGGACCTCGACGACGAGCCCGCCGCCACCAAGCCCGCCCTCGACGCCCTCCGCTTCTCCCTCAACAACAACAGCGCCCTGCTCAGCATGAAGCTCGCGAGCTGGGCCGACTGCGCGCGCAGCGCCTCGGCCGCGCTGGCCGCCGCCGACGCCGCCGCCGCCAACGTCAAGGACGCCGACCGCGCCAAGGCCCTCTACCGCCGCGGCGTCGCCCACGTCCGCCTCAAGGACGAGGAGGCCGCCGTCGCCGACCTCGAAAAGGCGCACGCGCTCGCGCCCAACGACGGCCTGATTGTCAGCGAGCTCAACTCGGTCAGGACAAAGGCCACGGCGCGCGCGGCCAAGGAAAAGGCGGCGTACAAAAAGTTTTTCCAATAGGGGCAGAGCTTTTGTTTCTTCATGTATGATGGCACGTGGGGTGACTTTGATAAAGAACCCGAATCAGACTTTTTAACAAAAACAATGAAAAATATATGCTTTCCAAAAGAAACTAGTAGGATGATGTGTACGATTTACGATTCTGTCCTCGGGCACATATCCATGTTCGTCTTTCAGATGAGACGAGATTTATTACTCCCATTCACAGCGGAAACAGGAGACATGAGCAGATGGCGTGAAATGTTTCATAGCTGTGTATTATGTATATACGGTAATATTTTGATGTTCTCGCCCACATCCAAAACAAGAAATTCGCATCATAGGCCATATTTTTACTTTCCGTCCGCAAAGTGAGAGAGAGATATACATACATATGTGTATGTGTGCGTAAAAACAACAATTGGCCTCCCCAGTGTTTTCGCCATCCTGTCCGGGCATCAAAAAGAATAAAGAACAAAGCAGGAACGAAAAAAGCTTCTTAAAAAGAAGCACAGTGAATATGTAAAGTAAGAAAACAACGCAAGGAATCAGTTGTATGAATCCGTTAGACGAAGAATATGACTCCGTTCGACCACAACAAGACTCCGTTAGACCGAAGCTGTCGTCATTGCCGGTTCTTAAAGTCGGGACTCTCGGCGCGGCCGCCAATCTTCATGATGCCGTTTAACAGCGTGCGGCCGACTTTGCCGTTGCGACTCTTGGGCGTGCCGCGGGAGGAGAGACCACTCGCTTTGCGCGCGTCGTGGCCGTCGTTGCGCCCACGGCGCATCTCCTTGCTGGTGCGCCGACGGCTGCTGCTGCCGTCGTCGCTGACGGAGCCGTTGAGCAACTGGTCGACGTCGTGGCACATGGCCGTGTATGCGGCGCTGTAGGGGGACCGCAGGGGCTCGGCGAGGGCCGCCTGCTCCAGCGTCGAGGCGAGGCGCGATGGTGTTCCCCGTGCGGCTGCTTCGGCGGCGCGCAAGCGGCCGACCTTGGCCATGCATGCGTCGACTCGCTTCTGAAGGCTCATGCAGAGATCGTTGAAGATGAGAAGCTCACCGTCGGTTTGTTCCGTCTTGAAATCATTGGGCCGAGCGCTTGTCCACAACTTCACCAAGCCAGCGAAACTCTTGGGCGCGTCGATAAGATACGGGAGGCTGCCGAGACCCTCTCTCAACGTAGGACTCAGCCGCCCACAGATAGTATTAGGCGTACTATAATTGGCAGGAGGCGCCACGACACTGCGGTCCGACGGGATGCTGCATACTTGGTCAATGTACTCGCGGAACGCCGATCGATGGGATGTGAGAAATCGGTTCATCGGTTCCATGTGCTCTTCGCGCTTTCCAAAGGTGCCCAGATTTGACAGTTTTTGCAGCGTCTTGGCTACCAGTGTTAGGGTACGCTGTGCTTTGGCGCGAGGAAAGTCTCGTAGTAGGCCGCACAGCTTCGGCGCCAGAATGGCAGGGCAGATAAAGCGCAAGAACAAGAAACCAGATACCGCTGTGTAGGTGGCGGAGCGCTTAAACTCTCCAAATCGGTCTTCAGCAACACCTCGAATGTATTTGAGAACATGTCGCAGCTCAGGCGGGATGCGATTCGCGGTTTGAGCAATGCACTGCCAGATCTGGGACGTAATGCGGACCAGCTGAGTCCAGTGTTGATCGAGGTCGGCTCCGTTAATCTTGCTGGGATCCACCTCGCAGTCTGGATTCAATTCGTTAATCTCAAAGACCTTGTCGCGCAGAGCTTCCTCCAGGTATTCTTTGCCCAAGCGTCGCATGTGAAACTCGAGCGACTGCGTGAGAAGAGTGTTTCCACGGAACAAGAGGTTCGCCTCGCCGGCGAGCGACTTGCTCATATCGCGGACAATCAGCTCGCGGTCACTGGGCGATTCCATCGATTCGTTTGACTTGAGCCTGCTGCTGAACCTATACTTTTTCATCGAGGTTTGGCTTCCGGGGCCGTCGATTTCATCTTCCACAAGCGCCAGTAGCCATTCAGATGCGGCACCTGAAGACTGGAATATGTTGAGGAATAGCTCGGATAGTTGCTTTAGTTGTCCGGGCAACGCAGAAGAAATGAGAGCAGTCAACCCAGTCGGAAAACGGTGCAGTGTTTCGGATAAAGCATCATACTCTTTCGTCAGTAGAGCGACGTGCTCGTCGTGAGAGAGTCTAATCAACATGGAGCCAATGATTTGCTGCTTTTCGTCTCTGATCTGCAGCCAGTCTTCGTGAGATTGACCGCGCTCAAGTTGATCGAGCGCAATGTGGACGGTGCCGCATATCAACTCTTGAGGAAAGCCGCCCCGGCTACCATCCATGCCCTCTATACGTTTCAGAACGACGGACAGCTCCTGAACCGAAGGTGCCAGATCCGTGAATTCGCAGTCTTCGCGCCAGAAAGGGTTTTTAGTCATATTTTTCGTCGTTGTGCGTGCTCGTACTTCGCCATCGAGAATAACTTCTGCCAGGTAGTTGCCGATCAAAGCGTCCTGTTCCGTCTTCTGCGACTTTTCGGGCAGGATATATTCTAATCCCGCCGGTCGGGCTTTAATTTTTGCTTCCGTTATTCGAACTGTGACTGTCTTGCTCATGCGGAAGACCTCACCCTCAGTCTCGGCTTCCGTATCAGGGATGTCTATAAGCTCGTCGTCTTCTGTGTTGCCGAGGTGGAACAGATCCGGGATGGCATAGGCACGAAGCAGAACAAACCAGACCTCAAAGTGTATTCGACTATCCAGAGCCAGATATATGGGACGGAAAACTGAGACGCGCGAAGCCTTGGGGGCGTAAGTGGGGAAGATGGCGATGCAAAACTCCTCGTCGAGCACGGTTCGGTCGAGCTGCTGGATAGCGTGCCTCGAGAGTTGCGTTAAATCAATGTGAGACAAGACAGTGGAATCTGTTTCAAGCATGAGCGTAATCTCACCGGTATCGTGCAAGATGCACGAAACTCGGCGCCAAGCTGCCGAAGGCGACCAGATATCTCTTGTTGAGGAGCGCTGAAAGGCGGCTCTTGGATTGGGCGCGACACCCTTGTCCCAAAGCATCAGCTTGTCAATCTTGATGATGTTTCTGGGTTTGCTCTCGTCGGGCAGCTTGCCAAAAGGACGCAAATCGGGTCGAAAAGGCGCCGTGGGGCTGGCAGGCTTGCCGTTGGCAAACCTGATGGGGCTAGGTCGCAGCTGCTGCCAGCTGAGCAGAGCAGCAAGCCATAGTTCTAGTTCTTCGTGGACTGCTGGAAGAAGAAGCATATGTGTGGGAGTATTTGTGGTTAATTCGAGACACTGTCTGTCGCCTTCGGTATATTCGGCGGGGACGACGGTGCAGCCGCGCAAGTCCTCAACGATGGGTATATGAAAAGAGCGGCCCTGATTGGTGTCAAACATGAGACTGCCAGCTTCCTCGTCAATGTAGGCAATACCAGAATACCATGCGCCGCCTGGTTCTGACTGGTACTCGACATCGCCGCGCATGCGACCACAGAGCGTCTTCATCAGAGAGACGAGGTTATTAGGGTCCTCTGCCGCGACAGGCACACACATGGAGTCGACAGACGGTGCCGACAACATGACGGGCGAGCTGGGGCGAGAGCTCTGGCGGTGTTTGAGCAGACGCTGCCTGGCCTTTTTGTCCCTGCTGGAAGAGGGTGTTGAGGGTGTTTCTATAGGCCGTGGGGGGAGAGCAGGCGTGGTGTACGAGACGGATTCAGAGGCAGAGGTGGCAAGAGAGGGATGTTTTTGGTCTTCCGGAGACATCTGGGCGGAAGGCAAGGACGAGCTAATGCTGCCGACGCGGCTTCTTTGGTCAGAAGAGTTGAGGGTGGCTCGCTGGGCCATGAGGGTGCCGTCCAGGGTGCGGGTGCGAGGGCGCGCCGGGACAGGGGAGCCCTTTGCGGCGACTGGAGACGATGGGTCCAATTCAGAGGGGTCAGTAAAGGAATCGTTAAAGACAATGCCTCTGCGTCTCCCTGTGCCGGGGATGTCTCGCGGGGAGCCGGGGCCGGCAGCCGAGTTTCGAAGGACAGGCGTAGCTTCGAGGTTCATGGAGCTCGTTCCGCTGACTAGGCTGTCTGCGAGTTCGGGCGTGGAAGCTCGCGCGCCGGTGGCCGGGACGGCATTGGATCTAAAGGGCGACCGCAGAGTCGCGGCGGAGGTCCCATCGATGGCATCGCGGATAAAGTCTGTGTCTGCTGTGGCAGGCGGGTCTGGCTGCGGCAGAGTGTGGTTTTGCAGCCCGTCACTACTAGTAGCAGCGGGCTGAGCTGTCTGTCCTTCCATAGTAAGGTTCAGAGAGGTTATGCCATGACAAAGGTCAAGCCATTAAGGTGAATGTAGAGCTGTGGGAGGGGTATAGTGGCGGAGGCGGGGTCGAGGTCGGCTGCGTCGTGGAAGCGTCGGCCAATGCGGGCGGGCGGGATGACGGCGAGAGGATTGGCAGCGATGAAGAGGATTGGGCCGTGAGCAAAGACGACACAGCAGGATGTTTGCTGGGTCTGGTGCCGGTCTTGGGCTCGGGACGCCGTCACGAGTGTCGCGCGCGGGCAGATGCAGGCGGTGGAGTCTCTGGTTGCAGGCGTCGGAGGTGTGGAAGATTTAAAAAGGTCGGCGGGCAGGCTGGACAAAGTGATTCACCAAGGAGGCGGCGGGCGATGGATATGTAAACAGCGAGATAGGGCGCTTGGCACGGGTGCGGGAGGGATAGTGTCGAAGAGAGCTGGTGGTTCGCGGCGTGAAAGATTAGGGTGGTCGAACAAAAACGGCGATGGCGGCGTGGGGTTCGGCGGAGGGCGTAATAACTTCGTATAGCATACATTATACGAAGTTATACGATC